>JANAVB010036419.1:15448210-15488534 GCA_029216955.1 Iris pallida | reverse complement strand
TCAGAAAGAGTCTACAGGATGGCACCGTCAGAACTAGAGACTATTGTATAAGATGATTGAAGAACTCAGAACCAAAGGATTTATTCGTGCTAGTGGATCGCCTTGGGGAGCCCCGATGCTTCTTGTGAAAAAGAAGGATGGTACGTCCAGATTATGTGTAGATTATCGTACCTTGAACTCAGTGACAATCAAGAACAGATATCCTCTCCCGAGGATAGATGACTTATTTGATCAACTCAAGGAGGCAGCAGTGTTCTCGAAGATCGACTTACGGTTAGGATACCATAAGATCAGAGTTAGAGAGCAGGACATCCCGAAGACAGCTTTCAGATCCCGATATGGACATTGGGAGTTCCTTGTTATGCCATTTGGAGCAACTAATGCACCGACAGTATTCATGGACCTCATGAATCGTATCTTCATGCCTTATTTGGATCAGTTCGTGATTGTGTTCCTAGATGACATCCTGGTCTACAGCAAGAGTGAAGCGGAGCATGAGCAGCACCTCAGAGTTGTTCTTCAGATTCTCAGAGAGCACCAGTTGTATGCCAAGTTCAGTAAATATGAGTTCTGGCTCGATCGCATTTCGTACTTGGGTCATATCATCACCCGAGGAGGAGTTGAAGTGGATCCCCAGAAGATCGTGGCCATTGAAACATGGCCAGTGCCTAGCACGGTTGCAGAAGTTCGTTTTCTTGGATTGGCCGGCTACTACCGGCGGTTTGTCTCAGACTTTGCTCGAATTTCGTGCCATTGACCCAGTTGACCCGCAAGAATGTGCAGTTTGCTTGGACAGCAGAGTGCCAAGATTCTTTTGAAGGTTGAAGCGAGGCTTGATGACGGCTCCTATTCTCACGCTTCCAGATGGAACTGGAGGATTCTCAGTGTATTGTGATGCTTCGGGTAGAGGATTAGGATGTGTTCTGATGCAGCATGGAAGGTAATAGCCTATGCGTCGCGACAACTTCGTAATCATGAGAGGAATTATCCAACCCACGACTTGGAGCTGGCAGCAGTAGTGTTTGTACTTAAGTTGTGGAGGCACTACTTATACGGAGATAGGGTGGAAATTTTCACCGACCACAAGAGCCCGAAGTATGTTTTCACCCAGAAGGATCTCAAAATGCGTCAGAGGAGATGGCTAGAGCTGCTTGTGGATTATGATGTCAACCTGCAGTATCATCCAGGGAAGGCCAACGTTGTTGCAGAGTATTGAGCCGGAGAGCCAGAGTTATTTCTGACAGCGCAACCAGAACTGTTAGCCGATCTTCAGAAGATGGGTATAGAAGTTGTCCTCCCTTCCAGTGTGGCATTGATGGCCAGCATACAAGTTCAGTCCACTATAGTCAAGAGGATCCGGATGGCACAGTCAGCAGATTTAAGCTTCAGCGACTCAGAGCAGAGTGTGAGGCAGGATGAAGACCAGAGTTATGTATCCATGAAGATGGTACACTTCGACATGGTACGCGTCTTTGTGTACCCAGTGGAGATATCAGACAGGAGATCATGGCAGAGGCCCACAGTTCGCAGTATTCATTCATCCTGGCAGTACGAAGATGTACCGTGATATTCGTCTGCACTTTTGGTGGAATGGCATGAAGAGGGAGATATCCTGGTTTGTCTCTCGTTGTATAGTCTGCCAACAAGTTAAGGCTGAACATCAGAGGCCCGCTGGACTTCTTCAACCATTGCCGATTCCCGAGTGGAAATGGGAGCATATAACCATAGATTTTGTGACTGGATTGCCTAGATCTCGGCTGGCAGAGATACTATTTGGGTTATTATAGACAGACTCACGAAGGTGGCTCACTTTCTCCATTCAGAGTTGGTCAGTCGACGGCTCAGCTAGCGGAGATGTATCTCCGGCAGATTGTCAGATTGCACGGTGTACCAGTCAGTATCACTTCAGATAGAGATTCAAGATTTACGTCGCACTTTTGGCGTAGCCTGCAAGAGAGTTTGGGGACTCACCTCTAGTTCAGTTCAGCTTATCACCCGCAGACAGATGGCCATTCGGAACGTACGATCCAGACTCTTGAAGATATGTTGAGATCTTGTACGTTCGACTTCGGTGGTTCGTGGGAAGATCACCTGCACCTGGTGGAGTTCTCGTACAACAACAGTTTCCAGGCCAGTATCCAGATGGCACCGTTCGAGGCACTGTATGGTAGAAAGTGCCGATCCCCGCTAGCATGGGACGATGTCGGGAGAGACAGATGCTTGGTCCGAAATGATTGCTCAGACTTGAAGTGGTCAGGAGAGTCAGAGATCATCTTCGAATTGCCCAAGATCGCCAGCGTCATTGGGCCGATTCTCATCGACGACCCCTTGAATTCTCAGTCGCGACCATGTATTCCTGAGGATTTTGCCTAACCGCGGCGTCATTCATTTCGGCGTACGGGGAAAGCTTAGTCCTAGGTATATAGGCCGTTCGATATTCTGGAGCGAGTAGGTGATGTATCCTATCGTCTCGCTCTTCCGCCGTCGTTAAGAGAGGTGCATGACGTATTCCATGTATCTCAACTACGACGGTATATCCTGGACCCGAGCCACATCCTGGATCATTCGAAATTGGTTGTTGGTACCAACCTTTCGTATGAGGAGAGGCCCGTGTCTATATTGGACCGGAGAGAGAAGATACTCAAGAACAAGACTATTAGTTTAGTCCGTGTTGCTTGGGGATATCACTCTTTGGGTGAGTCAACGTGGGAGCATGAGGATGATATCCGATCGCGATATCCCGACCTGTTTGACTCGTAAGGTATAATGTCTTTCTTATGCCTTATGCTTTCAATTCTTGCTTGAATAAATGACTATGATAGACTGCTTGTTTAGCTTACGATTATTATAGCTTGTCCTTGCAATTCTAGCCTCTTGATTAAATTTCGAGGACGAATTCTTTTAAGGAGGGTAGAGTTGTAATGTCTGTAGTTCGTATTACTCAGCTTGGAATACGTGTACGTATTTCATCTTGTATTACATATCTCTTGGCTTGGCTCGGTTTAGTTTGGGTTGGCTTGGTTCGTGTCACGACCCGCTCCCGAATAACCGGATACGAGTCGGACACGCCCAGCCTTTGTTGTTAGACACAACAAAGTAAGCTGTACCAATCTAGGGAAACTAACCAGATAATATGAACATGAAATGAAATCACAGCATCTATATAATGTGTCCTAACCAGAGTAAAGTACAATATCAGAACTTATTACATTCCAGAAATATAGAAAGCTACTAGTCTCAATACATGGAAATAATAGGGAAAAGCTAAGGGAAATCTCTAGGCTTCTGCAGCCTCTAAGTCATGAGCTGCACCAGCTAGCTCTCCTGCATCAATAGGCTCTCGCCATAGAATGTGTCACATAAAGCCTCCAACTCACCTACAACATATCCTATTCAGGAGCGGAGCAAAGTATATCCAAAGAAATAACATGTACATCATGGCATGAATAAGAAAACATGAATAATGTAAAGTACAGGAAATGAGAACAGACATGAACTGAATAGGAATACTGAAAGTAAAACAGGGAAACATGGTAAGAGTCCTGAACATGAAATACAACTGAACATGAAATACAGCCTGAACATGAAATACAACCATGAAATCCTGAAATACAATACTGAATCCTGACATGTACAATATTTGAAATACTTCTAGAGTGTGATCGGCTTGGGTAGATGCAATGATAATGAAATGGTACGGCTTTGGCCCCGCGTGCACGGTGCGGGACCCAAGCTATTCACAGGGATAGTAACAGGGTTTGATCACATCTCTATAGTATTTCCCCTCCCAGACACAATGAAACATGGAACATGAAACCAGACAATATCGTGAACTATCGTGTCATCAAGGAGATACAAGAAAGGATAATGAAGACATGTGAAATGAACAAATCAGAGGAGTATACTTGCCTGTCTCCGGGTGATCAAATGTAGGCAATAAAGCTGGATATCCTCCTGTTTGTAATTACAGTTGATAAGTCAAAATGTAAAGTTGATATTTAACTTAAGATCACTAAATAATTCTAAATTCTAACTATAAAACTAGTCAACTTCTATTATAACTCTACAATATTCTAACTATGTACTTACAAGAGGGTTTGTATTCTAAATACAAGGGTAAACCCTTGAGTGATGGATAGCCCACACCATCCTAAATTGATTAAACAGCCTGCTTACACTTGGACACTAGTTCAGTCAACATTTGTGACTGAAATGCTTATAGTCATAACCGAAAACCAGTATCTAATTATCTAAGTCATACAGTCCTAAATAGGACAGGGGACAATTTGTTACAACTGGCTGCTGTTTCAGCCCTGCAATGGTTCCCTGGTGTAGGTATCAATCAGTCCAAATAGGAAAACTGATTTCAACTCAACTGTCCTCTATGCAATGATCAAGAATCAACCCTAGCTCAAGTTATTGTGATAAAAGAAATAGTTTAAGTCCAATGAAACCAAAATCCTGCAGGTATCAGTCCAAGACTATAGCCTACACCAATGTTCCCTACTGCAATTTCACTTTCTGGACTAACAGTCCTACACCAATGTTCCAGGATTTGGTTTTAACAAAATTCCTCACACCCTCATGAATAATCCTGCAAATCCAGATGGTCCATCCTACTGCAAAATTCCTGAATGTCTCTAGGTTGACCAGCCAGTATCATCAATTTCAGTTTTCAGTGACTGGACCACCATGATGGTACTACACAATCACTCAAGTTTATGGAATAATCAATCTTAAGTAAAACATGGAAATATTTAGTCCTAGCAAACCTGAGAATCCTTTCAAACTAAAATAAGAATGATACTCTTGGTTTAGCTAATGCTAAGTATCAGTCTAACTAATCCTAACATTTATGGTCTAGGGTCTGATCTCACAGATGTCAGAAAATAATTCCTGAATAGGAAAATACAGGTTTCAGTCCAAGGTTGATACATATAGTCCTAAATCAGAACCCTCTTAGTCTTGGTAAACCTGATAATATAGTCCAACCATGGCTCCCAGATTACTGAAGCAGGTTTGCAATTAAAAGTTGGCTGAAATGAACAAGCCAAATACTCAAAAATTAGGACATGGATTGACAGTTCTATTAATCTCAGGTCTCCTTCGAGTACCTTTATGATTCAGTTCAAAAGAAAATAGTATTCCAATCCATCAATCTGAATTATGCTAACACTCGGTCTCTCTCAGGATTAACCTTCAGTCCCAATTCAATGTTACCAAGTAGGTTATGCCTTAAAATTACAAGTTGAAATAGGACTTAGATATGAAAATAACTAAGACCAACCTATACAATCCCTAACAGGATTGCTAACAGTGGTAGGATGTTTGTTCAAGTTGCAGGACAATGGTGAGACTGCTATCCATAGTCTGTTATATAAATTCTCAGGTTGAGTGAACCTCTATCATGTGTCCTAAATCATTTGCATTCATACCAGATAGATGAATAATAAGAAAAACTCTATTAATCAATCAATCCCTTAACTCCAGGTTAATACCTTAGCTCCATATCAGAGGGAAATCATCTAACATAAGACAGGTTCAAATGGTCAGTCCTGAAACAGAACTGACATAACACAAGCTATCAGTTCAATATTAATCCCTCACAGGTTATGGGGATGGTTCAGTCACAGGATGGACTGACATCCATATCATAACAAAACTTGAGAATAAGTACTGCATCAACAATCCCGAGACAATCATTCCTAAGTAGGACTGATGTATGAGTCCATAAACACAATTCCCCAGGTTGATTGCACATTTGAAACCTTGCATCAAACACAGGCATTAAACCCAATTGAATACTGCATTTAAAGTATGAAATATCCATAAATTCCTGTCTCCAGGAATTTCCTACACCCTCACTTAATTGGTTTTCCCTCCCTGTTGAAGATTCAGACAAAGACATCTAGTAGGGTCAGTCTGGACATATAAAATAGGAATTGAATGTTCACTAATGACTGGCTATGGAACAGGGAGGCCATGGAAATACCCATACACAGTCAATCATGGCTGTAGCTTCTAAAAATGAATTTAGGATTAAAACTTCAACTAACACAGACATTCCTATCACTGATACAACCCATAAATACTTTGTAAAAGCCACAATACTAAAACAACAGCGTATGCTACAATAGTTAAGGAAATTACCTGAGGATAAGTCAACCTCGATTCTGACACAATGGCACAGCTCTCACTCTTCCTCTCAGATCAAAACTCTATAGAAACTTAAGAAAATAACATCACCATGGGTTGTCTAATCATCAATCGAGTATAGATTCAATAATCCATCAATGGAGGACTTACCAGTGTTCTAATTCACGAGCTAGGATGATCAACAAATTGAGATCCACTTTGATTCTAGATCTCGATCTAACACCCAAAACAAATAAGAAACTAAATCAAAAGAAAAGCACAACAGGAACATTGGATCAAAACAAAACATATACCTCTTCGATCGATCTCAGAGGCAATTTCCTGAACAGATCAAGAGCTTGAGGAAGAATTTTCTAAATCCAACTACAAGTTATATCGTTGAGGGATCAGATCAAGGAAGATTGAACCAAGGATCAATTTGATTGAAAATGACTAACTCACTCGATTGGAAAATAGTCGATCCCCTCCTTGCTTCCTGCTGCTGCGTCCCACTCTTCGTGTCGTCCGTCAATCAAGAAAAGGGTTCGTCGAGGCATGGTGGTTCGCCATGGCTAATCCAGAACAGAGTTTCGGAAGGAAGAAGGAATGGTTGAAGAAATGGAGAGGGTTGTTGCAGTTGAGGAGGGTGGCTTAAATAGGCCAGGTAGCGTGAGGCCCAGGCTTCCATCTGGCGGGAAAATTTCTCGCTCCCTCTCTGACAGGTTGCTAGAGGACAGAGGTGAGGGAGAGCACATGGCCATCCCCTCTCGGCCGTTGAGATTTGAAATTCGAATTAGGCTTGATAACACAGTGTGAAGAGTAATAACTCTTCACAAATTAAAGGTTGGTCATGGGCTTCAGTAATGGGCTACTAAAGATAGTATAGGTTTTAGAAAAAAATTTAGCCCAAAGTAAAATTTAAATGATAACTAAATTACAAAAATATAATAGCATTCCCAAATCATTTAAGAAATTTTAAAATTTTCAAAATTTCAGAAAAGTGGAGTTACAGTTCGGGTTGGGTTGCTTGGTTCATCATGAACCAAGGGGAGAACCCCTACCTACCACCCCCATCATCCTTTATTAACCCATTCCTTCATTCTCTCTCTTCATTACTCTTCTTCTTCTCCACATTTACTTCTACACCTACCAGGAAGAGAGAGAGCTTAGGCAAGTGCAAACTTGCTTCATGATGGATCTCAAATTTTATTGTTCCATTCTCATCCTTACTTGATTCTATGATACTTTAGAACTTGACATTTTCCATTTTTATGGTTATATTTTTGTAGATTTAAGTTTTAAAGTTTCTTCTTGTTTAGTTTTCTTGGTTTTGATCTCTAAAAACTTGGTATTTCCAAAAAACTAATGGTTCTATCTTGTAGAGAATTCAAT
Organism: Iris pallida; assembly: GCA_029216955.1. NCBI lineage: Eukaryota > Viridiplantae > Streptophyta > Magnoliopsida > Asparagales > Iridaceae > Iris > Iris pallida. The sequence goes on along the minus strand of JANAVB010036419.1, from coordinate 15,481,007 downwards.
TTCCTTCAGTTTTGGCTTTCGTTTCGCTTGATTTCGACTCCGGATGAGGAAGTTATGGCCATGGCAAGTTTTCGGAACTTTCTATGGCTGAACTTGCTGTTTGGGGACGATGAACCCCATGCGCCGGGAGGCCATGCGCAGGAATCTCATGCGCCGATTTGCGCAGGAATCCCATGCACCGAATTGTGCAGGAATCTCATGCGCCGATTTGCGCAGGAATCCCATGCGCCGATTTGTGCAGGAATCTCATGCGCCGATTTGCGCAGGAATCCCATGCGCCAAATTGTGCAGGAATCTCATGCGCCGATTTGTGCAGGAATCTCATACGCCGATTTGCGCAGGAATCCCATGCGCCGATTTGTGCAGGAATCCCATGCGCCGATTGTGCAGGAATCCATGCGCCGGAATTGCTCTATTTCGCTGTTTTTGCCTGTTTAAGTTTTGTAGCTAGAATCTCGAAAAACTCAAAACATGAAAGTTGTAGATCTTTTCCTTGGCTTCAAGAATATGTCACTAGTTATTTTATGCAAGTTTCTCTCATTCATGATAAGGTAAGAATAGAACACGATAGTGGCCCGCTGTGGCGCACTCTTGACAAGTAAACTGACATGATATATCTCGGCATGCTGTTACGACAGCTAGCCTGACATGACAAGTATGAAAGACCTGGACACCGTGGGCGATTATGGTTGTACAAATAAACTGGTACTGTCTTGCATCATGTCTAGGATGGGGATCCCTGAGTACCACGGTCAGGGATACCTACTGCAATTGACTAAGGCTAATAAACTAGAATAATTCAGTAGACATGAAGAGATTCCCAGCTACAGGCAATCCTGTTATCTATGCGCATTAAGTGGACTTGTAGCCTACCGACGAGTAGGGCACATTTCCAGCACACGCTCACGTGTTGCATTCTTCATAAACGGACATTCGACCTGGATAACCGAATGGTCTGCAGGGCTTGTGGCTGTTGGGATAATCTCATTGCATCTTGCTAGTAACTAGGCTTGTGATAACCCTAGTTAGTTAAAAGTATCAAGTCGTACTCTTGATTGGCCGTGATTGATTGGATAAAGTTTATTCCAGCTTAGTCTTATCCTGATCCTGTACAATATTATAACATGATATGATTTCTTGTATCGATAAATGATGGGATACCAAGTTTTGTTCCGATTAAGGGTTACAACCCCGGTCCTTGTTTGGTTTAAGGGTTGTAACTTGACTATCTGAATAGTTCCATGGTTACCTTATCATATATCGTCCTGCTTATTGCGCTTGCCTTAACAATAACGATCGGGGGTCCAGTTCTGTTCAGGCGAAGGGTTACAACCCCGGTCCTTGTTTGGTTTAAGGGTTGTAACCTGGCTCCCGGAGCAGTTCTGTGTCCTCTCTTCGTTATTATCTTAATTGCAACCCCTGTCATGCTCGTCATGTTTTACCTTACTTTAATACCCTGATTATCTATACTGGCCTTAACAATAACGATCGGGGGTCCAGTTCTGTTCAGGCGAAGGGTTACAATTCCGGTCCTTGTTTGGTTTAAGGGTTGTAATTGGCTCCCGGAGCAGTTCTGTGTCCTCTCTTTGTTTATTGTCTTGTTACCTTATCAATAGTAATTGAGGCGGGTTTCTATTCAGGCGAAGGATTGCAACCTCGGTCCTTGTTTGGTTTAAGGGTTGCAGTCTGGCTACTTGAATGGTTTTCTCCGTGCTCAATATATTATGTTATCTTAGTTATTATCAGTGTCTTTTAATTACCTTTACTATTATTTGTGATATGCTGGTTTTAGTTCCTAAGTGAAGCCCCCTTTGTGGCACTTGCTCTTTCTGGGGTCTAATCCAGCTGGTTTTGTATGGCCAGATATCGGAGCAGCTCCAGAGGATCTACCTACCTTCCAGCCAGATGGTGTCCACCAGGCGTAACCCTGGCAATGAGTGGGTTTCTTTTGTTCTCCCACTTTATTGTAAAATTATTCTTTTGAGGCGTTTAGCCGACGAGCACGTGTTAGCTCGTATTGTACCTTTATTTACTGTCTGCCTACGGGCTGTAACATGATTGACAAATTCTAGGGTTGATCATGTATTGACTAAAACTCTTGCTAGTCCTGACATTTTGTACGACTAGCTTCATGATCATCCAATATGTAATGTATGGGACGCCTTACTATTGTATATTGATGCTCTAATATCTTGTGACTGTTACTACTTGCTTGTGATTGAGACAATAGGCTTGTTTTTGACCTTAGGAGACTGATGGATTGTAGTTAAACTCTCATATATCTAGACAGCCGTGACCGTATAGTGACGTGGGTTCCATTTCATTATACGTAGCTGGCTATGTCTGCCCCCGCTCTCCAGTATTCTGGTTCTGGGGCGTGACAATCATGGTCATTCAGACAAAACCAATTATCCATTGGATAATAGAGTGCATCTACACGATTCACGAAAATATCTAAACACTATCATCAAAATATTCTATTCATCAAAATATCGGAAATACTATTTAAAATTATAAAAATATTATTTTGAAATTTAGAGGCTTACAAGAACAGGAAGAAGAACAAACAATTTTTTTGTTTCATTGGAAAGTGAATAATGACGAACGAGGAAAGGGAACACTACATATACATAATATACTCGGTGGGGTGTGTCTAGAGAATTCTGCGGGAGTGGTGGTTTGTTTAATTTATTTAATGATAATAATAGTAATAACTAGTAATATAATTTAAAAATTGATTAAATTGGTAATTATATTTATATAAAAGTCTTAAATATTTAATCTATGCAAAAAATATCATTTTGGAAAGTTAAATTATTTTTTTCATTTAATTATGTTAATTAATTTAATTATGGGTTATCACATCGCTAACTAACATTCACTTTTAACAACTATCCAAAAATCTAATTCTTTTTTTTTTCACTTTCAACAACCATCCAAACCACATTCTCATTTTTTCCACTTCAAGAGACAAAAAGTACTCTATCCGAACACATTTTAGAAAGTACCATTTGTAGCAAATGAACTGTAACTCATCATGATGTAAGTGTTATTTTCACACTTTTAAAAAGTTACATCTATCCAAACAACTCCTAAATAAGTTACTATATTATTGTGTATGAATACTAATATTTAACATAGTCCGGAGATTATATACATACAAGTATTTATATTTGGGACATTCCTATTTCACGGACGGTTCGATCGTCCTGACCAGGGCCAGCCCTACTTATTTTTAGAACCAAAATCGGTTGGAACCGTCATGAATTTATAAGGCTAATTATAAAAGCACTGCCCTTTTTGATCATGGCTAGCCCAGATTGGGGCTAGCCCAGATTTTTTTGTGTTTTACTCAGGACAGTCCATTTTTTTGATTTTGGGCTGTCCCAAAGTAAAATTCTTCTAAACCCAAAAATTTTCTCTCATTTGCAAAAATTTTTCTCTCTCTTCCTAAACCCTAACTCCTCTCTTCTTCTTCTTCCTCTTCTCCTCCACCATTTCTCTATCCCCAAGCAAGAAGTTAATTTGAAAATTCCTAAAAATTTCTTCCACCCTAAAAATTTTCTCTTCTTCTTCCTCTTCTCTTCCAAATTTCCTTCTCAAGAAGATCGATGGCACCCAAATTCTTTCTCTATTTGTTTCCAAAATCCTAGAAATTAAATTGAAAATTCAAGCATCCATTATATTGTTTATTTCAATTGTCTGTAGCCCATTTGAATTAAACTACATTCGGAGTGGAAAATTATCCATTTAAATTAAACACAAGTATGCACGAACGAGAAAACTATGCGTCGACCAGAAAATTGGACAGTCCTACATACAGTAAGGACTGCCAGAAAAATGGGCAGTCCTTTGTTTCACATGCTGTGACTTAGGACTGCCCAATTTTCTGGCAGTCCATTCAGTTTGTTGGACTGCCAGAAAATTGGACAGTCCTTGTTTGCACTAGTTGAACAACAATATTGGGTTTCCTTCCATATTAGGGTTTGTATATTATGAGGAACCTTTGGGTGCCATCGAAATTGGAAATGAGAAAAAAAATTAGGGATAAAAATATTAGGGTTTCCACAATATTAGGATTTAACATTTTTTTGTTGTTGTTCTTCTTCCTTTTCTTCTTCTTCTTCTTCTTCTTGGATGGGTTGAGGAAGAAGAGAAAAAAAAATAGAAAGAAAAAAAAAATGACTTTTATACCAAAGAGTGGGATAGTCCTAATCAATTTTTTTAATGACAAACTTGTAAATAATACAAAGTTTAAAATGGAATAGCCCTGATAAAAATATGAAGTGACTTTATAACTAGCCATTTATAATTGGACTCCACTCTTTTTTTTAATATAAAAAAAACTCATACAATGTTGAAATTCTCATGCACATACTAAATAAATGGAGCAAATGAGACAAGCACGCTCCACGAGCCGATTAAATAAATGGAGCAAATAAGTCACCATTTGGTGGTTGGTGTTGGTTGCTGTCCCCGCGAACATATACATGCGAGTCTCTCTTTCTCTCTCAGTGTTAGTTCTCTGGTCTGTTGTAAGTAGCTGCAATGGATGAAGCTTTGACAGCAGGAAGCGGAGTCCAGAAGCTGAAGCTAGGCGGATGGAAGACCTTCCCTTATGTTTTAGGTCTCTCCCTCTCCTTCTCATGCATATATATATATATATATATATATATATATATATAAGAATATTTTTGCAATTGATAATATTTTGTGTAAATTGATTGATTTAATTTATGGAGGTGGTGTTGCTGGGGTTTCGATGGGGTATCAAGGATTGCTGTCGAACCTGCTGGTCTACCTGATCAAGCAATACCACCTCAACAACGCCGACGCCACCCAGATCCTCAGCGTAGTCAACGGATGCATCCAGTTTGCTTCCATCCTCTGCGCAGTCGTCGCCGACGCCCTCGGCTGCTTCTACGTCGTCTACGTCTCCCTCCTCGCTTCCTTCCTGGTGAAATTCAATTAATTACTGCATATCTCTCGTCATCTTTTCTTTTCCAGCTTTTTTGAATTTTAAATTCAAGTAGGTAATAATACTTTACTTCAACGTGCTCCGTGTGCTTCTGATGACTTTGGTGTGGGCTATATATTTAGGTCCAGTTTATTTTTGGGCTTGTACAAATAGAAGGGAGTAACGTTAACGCAGCCCAAAAGCTAACCATTCTGCCGGCCCAGCCACATAAAATTCAAGGTGTTTAGTGGGTGTTGTTAGGTTCAAGATTGACAGTACTTTAACATGTTTTGTCCGGGCCAAATCAGTCCGTCCAAAATATCCGATCCTAGTAGGGTAGACCGTTTCATTTGGTGCAGAGTTCCAAATGGCCCGCCGGCCCTTCCACTTGTAAAAAGAAAGAAAAAAAAACTAAAATATAATATATATATATATATATATATATATATATATATATATATATATATATATATATATATTGTCCCAGTGGCCGTAGTCCGTTGGGAACGGTGGAGCACCCCGGCACAGTTGCGTGGGTTCGAGCCCCCTTGGAGGCATGCCTCCAAGCACCATTAAGAAGTGGACACCCTCAATATATATATATATATATATATATATATATATATATATATATATATATATATATATATATATATATCAAATGGCTAAGGTGGGAGGCATCTCCCAAATGGTTGTGGATTCAAGACGTAGAAAAAGTAATTTATTTTTTAGTTGTGAAAATTAAATTAGTTCGGACTAGTGGAGCGGGCCGAGTGCCCCTTAAAGGGGCGGGCCTCCCAATCGCATATGCTGGACAAAATTAATATTTTCTACTAGTATATATATAGTAAATAGTATACATATATAAGTATAATATTACGATAATGATGTATATGAATTTTTTTTGGTATTATCTAACTCCGTATACTCAATATCTAATCACAATATATGCTTTCTAGGTCATTCACGATAACAATACAACTATAAAATAGAGGAGAAAAAACAAGAAATAACTACAACCTTATCATTGTACTTTATAAAAGAAGCTAAGACCATCTCCAATGGGGATTTCTAAAATTTGGTTTCTATCATACTTGTCATTGTACTTTATGAAATTTTCTATCCTAGTTAGGCCATCTCCAATGGTGAGTTCTAAAATTTAGAATTGTACTTTAAGGAGATTTCTATCCTACTTGAAAGAATTTCTACATAGAAATTGTACATGCAAAAAATACTCTCCAATGGTTCTCCATTTATATCTTATGTGTCATAAAATAAAAGGATCAATTCTACGATGTGGGGTCCAATAATAATTGTCATGAGAGATGATAGAGTTTCTATGAGAGTTTCTACATGTTGAAACCCTCATAGAAACTCTCCATACTACATCAACGCCACGTAGAATAAAAAAGATGATATAAATCTCCATTAAGAGATTTTTTTTAATTAAAGTGGATTTATACCATATAAATTGGGAAAATAGAAACCTCCATTGGAGATGGCCTGGTGATTTCTAAATTTGAGTTTCTATCCTACTTGGCATTGTAGTTTAAGAAAATTTCTGTCTTAGTTGGAAGAATTTCTACATAGAAATTGCACACACAAAACAAATACTCTCCAATGATTCTCTATTTCTATCATAGGTGTCACAAAATAAATGGACCAATTTAGTGGCTGAGGCCCAATAATAATTGTCAAGAGAGGTAGAGAGTTTCTATGAGAGGTTCTACATGTAGAAACCCTCATAGAAATTTTCTATCCTACATCATTTCCACCTAATAGAAATGAATATAGAAACCACCATTGTAATAATTTTTTATTAGATTGAATTTCTACCATAGAAATATGGGAGATAGAAATCCCCATTGGGGATGGCCTTAGTAGAGTTTCTACGTTAAAATTGCATACACAAAAATTACTCTCCAATGGTTTTTTATTTTATTCTAGGTGTCACAAAATAAAATGGTTTGATTTAATGGTGCGGGATCCAATATTAATTGTTATGAGAGACGAATAATTTTTATGAGAGTTTCTAGATATAGAAATCCTAGTAGAAACTCTCCATCTTACATCACTGTCACCTAGGATAGAAATTAGCATAGAAACCACCCTTGGAAGAATTTTTTTTCAAAATAAATTTCTATCTTTGAAATAAGGGATTTCTGAAATTGGGTTCAATTCTATGCTACTTGTCATTGTCATTGTGCTTTATGGAAATTTCTATCATAGTTGGTAGAGTTTATATATAGAAATTGCAACTACAAATAAACACTCTCAAATGGGTCTTATTATTCTATCATTTTTGGTAACAAATAAAAGGATCAATTTAATAATGTGGGGTCAACATTAATTGGAATTAGTGATAGAAAATCTTTATGAGGGTAGAAATTCTCCATCCTACCTCATCGCCATGTAGGATAGAAATTATTATAGAAATCACCATTGGAAGGGTCTTTTTTTATTTTCCTTAAGTCGGTTTCTGGCATAGAAATATGGGAGATAGAGGCCATCCCAGATGGGGATTTCTAAAATTTGGTTTCTATCCTACATGTCATTGTACTTTATGGAATTCTATCCTAGTTGATAGAGTTTCTATATATAAATTGAACATACAAATAAACACTCTCAAATATTTCTCCATTTCTATCATACGTGACACCAAATAAAAATGATCAATTTAATGATGTGGGGCCCAACATTAATTAGTATGAGTGATGGAGAGTTTAAGTGGACCGTTAAGATTAGATCAAAATTTTATAAAAATATATGAATCAAAATTTTCGCACTTAAGCATCTCCATATGTTTTGTGGGATAACAACCGTTCGGTTGTATTTATGGACCGTTGAGATTAGATCAAAATTTTATAAAAAAATGAATAGTTTAATAATCTAATCTTAACGGCCCAACAAGATAATCCAAGATCTGCTATTCATGAAAATATCTGGAGACACTTTTTTTTTTAGAACAAAAGACTTTATTGAAATAGTAGGAGCCTAAGCTCAAAGATGGCGCCGGAAGATAGCCCGACGACCTACAAAAGTATATGAACCAGGCCAGAGGCCCGGTCAAAAGAAGAAACTATCCTCCTTGGGGATTCCGGGGGTAACAAAAGGAAAATAAAACTATCCGTCCTGGAGTTCCCAGGGGAAAACAAAAGGTAACGAGGGACCTAAACACGAATCCCCTAACGACCAGAGAGGTCCTTAAGCAGGACGTTGTAGACCTCAGTGATAGTTCGGATGTGTGTACGAAGATCTAATAGATTCTGGAATAATGTGTCAGAGATGTCGGAGCTTTGGCCACGCCATTTGCAGTAGGAGGAATATGTACAATGGCGATGTTCGACCATATCAATTGTTGGATGTTGCGGGTCTTGTATCTGAGAGCCATGGAGTTTTGGATTTATTTGCAATGATGTTGGTGAAAAGTTCGGAGGATGTTTCGATTTCACTGTATCGGATATTCTGTTCATTACACCAGTGGATCGTCTTCAGAAGAGCGTCGATTTCCGGAAGAGGGCTGGTGTTATCTGTCATGAATAGGGAGAAGGCATAGAGGAGGGAGCCTTGGTTGTCTCTGATGATACCGTTACACGCGATCCCCGCCAAATTTCTGATCTTTGCCGCCATGTTTAGCTTCTGACCTGTCCCCGGAGCTACCCATCTCGCGTTGATCCCCCTGGCGACAGGAAGCCGTCCCAAGCCGTCCGTTTCCAGATTATGCGCCGAGAAGGTATGTTGAAGATGAGTGGTAACCTGTCGGATGATGTCCCGGTAGTTTCTCTGTCCATCGCCAAAAAGAACAAAGTTCCTTTGCTTCCAGATCTCCCATAATCCAGATGCGAAGATAATGTTCCTGTTGATGACCGCCGGGGTGGAGAGGGAAGAGGGAGAAGAGTTCAGAATCCATACCTGAGCAAGTTGGTCGATCGAGGAGTGCGAGGTGGGGAGATTGAACTTGATACCGAAGTGGAGCCAAACCATCTGAGCCGTCTCTCCCAAGGTGAATAGGTGATCATTCGTTTCAGTGTCCGGGTTAGCACAGCACACACATCTCGAAGCGAGATTGATCCACATGAAAATAAGTCTGGCCTCTACAGGAATAACGTTTCTGCGAAGGCGCCAAAGGAAGGCGCCTATGCGCAGCTGAATGTACTTGTTCCAGCAGAATTTACTCCAGGAATCGATCGGGTTTCTCCTGCGGTGGTGGTCCAAGTAAGATTTAGTAGAGAACTCGTCGTGACAGTTAGGAGTCCAAACCATCATGTACTTCTCATAGTTGAGAATAATTCCGTCCAGGCAAGCATTGGCTTCAACAGTTAGGAAATCCCGAATATTAACCTCCTCCACCAAGGATCTACGCACCATAGGTGAGGGATAGATGAATTCGGGTGGTTTAGGGATAGATGTCTCATACTAGTTCTGACCCCATATGGGTATGTTGCCACGGTCCAGAACCCATTGGCAGTTGGAGTAAACATTGTGAAAAATCTTAATCACAGATCGCCATGTAGGGGAGGAGGAGTATGGTAGGGAGTATCCGGGAGCGGACGGATCCCCATACTTCCTGATCATGTAATGGGCCCACACCGACACGCCTTGAATCGCCGTCCAACATCTTTTAGCATGTAAAGCAGTCATCACCTGGTCAAGAGATCTAATGCCTAGCGCTCCCTCATCCATCGACCGACACACATTGCTCCATGAAATCCATTTGGTCCGATGTTGATCTTTAGAGTTCCAGAGGAAGGCTGCCATCAGTTTCTCTAAATTCTTGAAAAATTTGTTGGGGGCTTTGATGACCGACATGGCGTGAATAAGAAGTGTAGTAAGCACAGTTTTGGGGAGGGTAGTGTCATGACCCGCACCCTAGAGTAAGGGTACGAGGCGTGGGTACGTCCAGCCTACGCCGCAGTGTCGGCGGTAGAACGCTGTCCTAGGTCACAACATCTAACAGTATATATCTAAACAGTTTATACTCCCCGAATGGGGGTGATATAGCAATAATAAACTCAATCACAACTAAGGAAGAGATAGCACGATATGAATAGAACTCAAGGAAATGAAATAGATAAAACAGTAGTCTAAGATAATCCCAGCAATACAAGGTCTCAGATAAAAGAATATATACAAAACTGATCTCCAAAATAGAGTCTAACTAGAACATGTCTCAAAACTACATAAAATAAGATAAGCCTAACTAGTCTAGTCTAGGCAGTCGGGGTGATCTCCTCAGCTAGAGCTGGGTCCTCCTGAGGGTCCAGCTCGCAGGTGTCATCTAAGGTTGCCCCGTAGTAAGTGTCCAGGCAAGCCTCCTCCTCGTCTTCTGTAATATTTTCAACAGGTCCAGTCAGGACAGGAGCGAGCACAGTACATCTCAACAGATCATAGCAGGTTAGAAAACATATAACATGCAATAAAGTAAGATACGAGTACTGAAGAATAGCAGTATGTAAACAGGAAGAGCGGTAATAGAAGTATCTACTATACATAGAGAACTAGCAGTGACTAGTGAGTCAGAGTACGACATGAACATGTAAATGGGCTAGGAGATTCTGATACTACACTACGGAAGTGATTCTGATACTACACTATTTGGCTAGTATTCACATGTCCACTTATACTCCCCCGTACCCCCAATCAATACACAAGGATCCAGCCAGGTTATGTTATATGATTCCATGCAAGGCCCCGTAGGATGATACATGGATGCCCATAAATGGGTGATTCTGGGGGTTACCCAACAGTGTAAGATTCTAGGAAGACTCTACGATCATAAGAGTATATGTCGTAAGTGATCAAAGAACCAAGAAGCAAAGTGATACGCCATGTAAGTGAAACACACAGAACACGAAGTACCCGATGCTCCATAAGGATAACATCTCAAGAAATGATCCATATAGTACCAATCCGTGTGACCGTCGTGACAGTACAAGTAAAGTAATCTACTGCAAGAAATAATTCTAAGCAAGATATGAAATGATCAGAGAATATACTCGCCTGTATCTGAGTGTCCAAAATGAAACGTACTGTCCAAGGAGTGGTGTCTGGCTCCTAATCAGAACAGCACAAGTCACAACAAGTCCAGAATAGTAATATGGAGTCCTACTATGCATTCTACATGATTCTAAGTCAATCTAGGCCAAAGTCAACTCTTGGTCAACTTTGGTCAACCCTAGAAGTCAACTAGGTCAACCTTGTCTAAATTAGGCTAAACTCAACTAGCTAGGTCTAATAAGTCATGCTAGGCTCTAACAAGGCTATACTAGACTACACACAACATTTCAAGCACTCATACACCTATGCATATACAACACTATATATATAGATACAATTATTTATTAACACTATGCATTCTAGGCTAAATACTATATGTATATACATATAGGCATACACCACACAATTATACATGTCTACATGTTGCACATAAAGTATTTTACACCACAAATAGGCATTCCTATCTAAGGGTGCTTAACATGTGCATATAGAGAGAATGTGTGTAGTGTGGCACACAGGAAAATAGTGTCAAGTGTAATGTGTATGTGCATTGTGTGTGCAGGAATTTACAAGGCAGTGAAATAAGTGAATAACTAAAACCATGGTGAACATGTATCAAAACAGGGATCACACAGATTTCTTAGGACTAGAAAACAGTGGAGAAGAGCAACCATGTGTGTGTGAAATGAAGCAATGTGAAATCATAACAGTGTACAGGAAATCAAATCAGTGAAGAGTGGACAATGGGTGTCTGTGTACTCAGGAAATCAGGAAGATGTTGGCAGGAATTAATAAACAGTGAAAGGATGTGTCAAAGTGTTCAAGAAATGACAGTGCAAGGGTGTGTACAGAAAAATAACCAACAATGTGTAAGTGTTCAACAGGAATGTCAAGATCCTGGAAATCAAGCTACACAGAAAAACTAATCAACAGTAAAGAAGAAGGGAACAATCCAATACAATCAAAACTGGAAATCAGTTTAACCAATCTCATGTTTTGAATCACAGGGAAAACTCAGGAATAGGCAAGGAATCAACTCATGTTACATCTCACAAATGAAAAAGAAGTCAACAGTGAACACTCACTGCATTCTCAGGTTTACACCCACATGTGAAATGAAGTCACAGTTAACACATCAGTTTATCCTCTGGTTAAACCAACTGGAACATTAGGATTCAGCATTTAAATAGTAAATTAGCCAACCTCAAGTTAATGCAAAGAACAACAAAACTGGAACTTCATCAAAGCACAACCCAAAACTTATCAATTCAAACTAATCTCTCACTAATCAACACCAAATTTCAACCACAGCTAGGCAGCATATAGGAGAACAGGTTTGGGCTTTAAAAACATGAATTTAACAATGATTTTTCAGGTTAAACATCAACCAATATTCAATGTGAAATCTGGAAACAAAGGGGCTGATACCAAGTTTCAGAAAAATGGGGAAAAGGCAATTTAATAATGAAATTGATTAAAAATGTAATTACAGAGGTTGGTAACATATAATTATAACTAGTGCATGCTACACAAGTTGTTTGTGTCCATGAAATTGGACACAAACGTGTCCACACAAAACAGTGCACAAGACAGTACACAATGTGCTGTGTCCTCGTGCACGTGTGCACGAGTCTCGTGTGCACGACACGACACGAACTGGGTCGAGTCCCTTTGCAGGGTGGTTCTCCTAGGGAATGACTTCGTGTCTAGGTGTCTGCATTGAGTCAAAACATCCCCGTGTCCAAGATATAACTGCGTATCAGAGCCCGATACAACCGACTGAACTGTCAGTCCAAACCCAGTGCGGGCTGGAGAACGTATCCGACACGACACGAGAGCATCTCCAACTTGGAGGGCCTCGTGTCAGTCATTTCCCCATGGCCCACGCCAAGTGGCATGACCTGAGTCGCCGTGTCCAGTGAGTTGTGGCCCCCGAGTGGCAGGGGAAGTGAACCAGTCCCGAGCCAGTGCACGCATTCGTGTCCAGGCCGATTTGCACCCGACACAGACACAAACACAAAACGACCATGGTTCCTTCACAAAAATCAATGAGCACACATAGATCTACATTCCTATTCAAGTAGAATTTAAAAACAGCAAAGTTGATCTCTCAGAGGCATTCTGTCGAACACCCTACACACATGACTGATACGTGTCCGATACGGACACAAAACGAACTCGAACCCTAGGTTTAGCCTATCCTACAGTTGGGGTAGGGCTAGGGCCTTCCTAAAATGCAAACCAACAAGAAAATCATGGGTTAGAATTGGTTTTACCTATTGATGAATAATGGGTAGAAAAGTCCTCAAATAAAAGAACTCCTCAAGCCTCCAAGTCCCACAAATTGTTTCTTCCTGCAACCAATTTATTCCAGCAGCAAGAGGATGAATTTTAGGTCCTAATGAAATTAGTTTAGGAAAGAAAGGATTTAAAATGGATTTTTAATAAATTTTGGAAGATGGGACTCACCTCTTTCCTTAGAACTTTTGAAAGAACCTTAAAAGAGGCCAGCCCTAAAAACTAGGAGGGATTAAATAGGGGGAATCCCTAGGTTAAACCTAGCTGGTCAGCCATGTTGGGTTTGGGTGGGGTTTGAGCTAGGTTTAGCTAGTCCAATCAAGTTTAGTCACAAAATGACTTGTGAAACCACAAGCCATTTATCAAAACACTTGATTCCTAAATTCCTAATTAATATTCTAATGATTCAATAACTACTAACTTAAGTCATACTAGGTTAGACTAGGGTCACTTGACCTAACCAAGCCCAACTAACTAGGGTTAGCTCCTAGGTTGGTCTACATGAGTCAAAACTAGTCAAAAACCAAACTAGTCCAAATAAATCCAAAATAATTCCTAAAAATCCCCAAAAATTCTAATTAATACTAATAATTTTAAATTACCCCAAAAATAACAAATTTACCCTCAAACTAGAAATGTGGTAGTGACAAATCTACCCTCCTTAAAAGAATTTTGTCCTCGAAATTGAAAGGCGAAATGCAACTGATGAGAAGGATAGAAAGTATACCTCAAGGTCCAAAAAGATAAGGGTACCGCTTGCGCATCTCATCCTCCCGCTTCCAGGTAGACTCTCCTGGAGAATGATGCCTCCATGCGACACGTACCACGGGTATCACCTGGTTCCTCAGAACCTTCTTCCGTCGATCCAACACCTCCACTGGCTGCTCTGGATAGCTGAGAGAAGGCCCAACCTCTATCTCCGAATGATCGAGCACGTGGCTAGGGTCAGCCACGTACCGTCTCAACTGTGATACATGAAATACGTTGTGGACCCCCACAAGTGTAGGCGGCAAGTCTAGCCTGTAAGCCACGTCACCGACTCTCCCGCTGATAACGAAAAGGCCGATGAAGCGCGGGCTAAGCTTTCTGCCTCCACCAAAATGTATCGTACCACGAGTCGGAGATATCCTCAAGAAAACCTGGTCTCCGACCTAATCACAAGCAAGGCCTCAATTAATATAATAAACAATCATGATCAAAAATCACAAACAACAACCTAAATCTAATCCTACTCTAATCTGTACCTCAAACTCCAAGGGCCTCCGGTGGCTATCGGCCCAGTGCCGATGTCTGTCCTGTGCCACGCGAAGTCTGTCCCTGATAAGCTTCACCTTCTCGGCCGCATCCACAATCATCTCTGGCCCCAGCAAAGCTCGCTCACCAACATCATCCCAGGATAAGGGTGTACGGCACCTACGCCCGTACAGAGCCTCGAAAGGTGACATCTCGATGCTGGCCTGGAAACTATTGTTATAGGCAAACTCCACCAAATGAAGATGATCCTCCCAGGAACCTCCAAAGTCCAGGACGCACGTCCGCAGCATATTCTCAAGGGTCTGAATAGTCCGCTCCGACTGCCCGTCCGTCTGGGGGTGGTATGCAGTACTGAACTTGAGCTGAGTGCCCAAGCTGGTCTGCAGACTCCTCCAGAAATAGGAAGTAAAACGGCTATCCCGATCTGAGACGATGCTGACCGGAACTCTGTGGATCCTGACTATCTGCCGCATATACATCTCCGCCAGCCTCCCTGTAGACGTACCCACCTTGAATGGCAAGAAGTGGGCCGATTTGGTCAACCTGTCCACGATGACCCAAATCGCGTCTTTTCCTCCTGGAGTATGTGACAATCCTGAAACGAAGTCTATCGTGATATGCTCCTATTTCCACTCGGGAATGGACAGCGGCTGCAACAATCCACCGGGCCTCTGCCTCTCTGCCTTGACCTGCTGACAGACCAAGCACCTAGCTACGAAGTGGGACACCTCCCGCTTCATTCCTGACCACCATACATGCTCCCGCAGATCTCGGTACATCTTGTTAGAACCCGGGTGTATGGAGTACTGCGATCTGTGGGCCTCCTGCAAAATCTGCTCTCTGAGCTCCCCGCTAGGCACACATAACCTGGCACCGTGCCTCAGGGCACCATCCTCTGCAAGTGAAAACTCATGATCCCCCACTCCTATACTGATCTGCTCTCTGATACTCTGCATAGCCACATTCTCGAACTGGGCCGCCTTGATCCTGTCCACCAAGTCTGACTGAATCTGCATCCCCCATAGCTGCATCTGCACTCCTGGCACGATCACCTCAATCCCAAGGCTCTCCAAGTCGGCAAGCAAATGCCGATCCATGATCAAACACATGGCTGTCGGATACCTACTCAAGGCATCGGCAACCACGTTGGCCTTTCCTGGATGATACTGTAGTGCAATATCGAAGTCCTTCATCAACTCCAACCATCTGCGCTGTCTCATGTTCAACTCCTTCTGAGTGAACACATACTTAAGGCTCTTGTGATCTGTGAAGATCTCCACCCTCTCACCATATAGATAATGCTTCCACAGCTTCAAAGCAAAAATCACCGCTGCCAGCTCCAGGTCGTGGGTAGGGTAGTTCTTCTCATGGGGACGCAATTGCCTAGAGGCATAGGCAATTACCTTCCCGTGCTGCTGCAATACACAACCCAGCCCCTTCCCTGAAGCATCACTATAAATAGTGAATCCACCTGATCCTGAAGGCAACGTCAGAATCGGAGCTGTCGTCAGCCGCTTCTTCAACTCATCAAAAGCTGCCTGACACACTTCTGACCAAACATACTCAGCTTCCTTCCGGGTCAACCGTGTCAATGGCTCTGCAACCCGGAAGAAATCCTGCACAAATCTCCGGTAATACCCTGCCAGCCCCAGGAAGCTCCTGATCTCTGCAACTGAAGTTGGCGCTGCCCATGCCTCGACTGCCACAATCTTCTTGGGGTCAACTGAGATACCATCTCCAGTCACCACATGCCCCAAGAAATCCACCCGGTCTAGGAAGAACTCACACTTGGAGAGCTTCCCATAAAGCTGCTCCTTCCTGAGAACCTCCAGCACTATACTCAAATGCTCCCCGTGCTCCTCCTCAGTCTTGGAATAGATCAAGATATCATCAATAAACACCACTACAAACTGATCCAGATACTGATGGAACACCTTGTTCATAAGGTTCATAAACACTGCTGGTGCATTGGTTAGCCCAAATGGCATAACCAGAAACTCAAACTGTCCATACCGCGTCCTGAAAGCGGTCTTGGGAATATCCTCCCCCTTCACCTTCACCTGGTGATATCCCGACCTCAGATCAATCTTGGAAAATGCCCGAGCTCCGCTTAACTGGTCAAATAGATCGTCGATCCGCGGCAGTGGGTATCTGTTCTTGATCGTGAGGTTGTTGAGTGCCCTATAGTCAATACACATACGTACTGACCCATCCTTCTTCGGCACGAACAACACTGGTGCACCCTATGGCGACGAACTCGAGCGGATGAAGCCCTTGTCCTGTAGCTCATCCACCTGCTTCTTCAGCTCCACCAGCTCGCTGTTGTTCACCCGATAGACATGCTGAGAGATAGGCTCCGCTCCTGGAACCAAGTCTATAGTCTATCGAGAACTCTATGTCCCTGTCTGGTGGCAGTCCCGGCAACTCCTCCGGGAAAACATCCATATACTCTGCTATCAAGGGGTGTAGAATCGTCTGCTCCTCGACCGAGACTCCACAGAAGACTCCGCTGCTCTGCTCTGCCTGACGTCTGGAGTACTCGAACTCTGGCTCCCCCGGCGCTCTGAAGAGAATTCTACCCCCTCTGCAATAAATGCTGGCGTGGTGCCTGCTCAACCAATCCATGCCTAGTACTATATCGTAGTTTGGCAGTGGCATTACGAGCAGGCTCACCTCCAACTCACGGCCTCCCAAAACTACTCTCCGACCCTTACAAATATCACTCACGAGGATAATACCACCCCCGGTCGTGATCTTGTAAGTTCTAGGCAACGATTCAGCTAATATACCATGCCAAATCGCAAAAGATACTGAAATGAAGCTATGCGATACACCAGAATCAAACAATGCAAATGCTGGACTGGAGTCGAGAAGAATCGAACCTGCAATCAGCTCTCCAGTCACCTCAGCCTCTCCTGCTGCCATGGCGAAAGCTCGCCCCTGGTGGCCTCCCCTGGCCTGCTGCTGGTGCTGGACAAACCTCTGCTGCTGAGTCGGCAGGGCTGGTCCCCGCTGCTGGCCCACTGGAGCCCAGGCTCCACCTCTTTGAGCTGCTCGTCCCATACGGCAGTCCTTCATCTGGTGATCTGCTGAACCACACACCATGCACAAGCCCAGCCTCTTCCTGTACTCAAGGAAGACGTGCCCAGGCTTCTTGCAGTAGCCACAAGTACTACCCTGCCTCTGTCCCTGCTGGTACTGCCTCGGCTGCTGCTGATGAGCCGGCCTCTGCTGAATCGGCTGAGGCTGAAACTGCCTCGGCTGCTGATGTTGAAAGTGTGGCCTCTTGGCCTGGCCTCCGCTGCTGCTACTGCCCCCAACTGGGTCTCTCCCTCTCTTGAGCCTAAGCTCAAGATCATCCTCTGCAGCTAGTGCGTCCACCAGGATCTCCTCAAATGTAGTACTGCGGGCGTTCTTGGTGTAGGACTTGACCTCCTTTACCAAGCCCTTCCGGAACCTTCGGGCCTTCGTCGCCTCCGACAAGTCCTCTACAAATCTGCCCAGGCGGCAGAACTCTCCTGCATACTCCTCCACAGACTGACTCCCCTGGACTAGGGCCTCGAACTGAGTCTCGAGGGCTCCCAGCGCTGCCTCTGGGAAGAACTTCTTCTTGAACAGCTTCTTGAATGCTGCCCAAGTCTGTCATGCTGTGCCGACCCTCGGGTCGGTCTGGTACCAGGTACGGGCCAGATCCTGCATCATGCTGGCTGCTGCCTCAATCTGGAGCCTCGTCGGAATCTTCGCCAGCCTGAAGATCTCCTCCATATGCTCGATCCACTCATCGGCATACAGGATCCCCTCTGTCCCGCGAAAGTCTCTCGGGTGCATCTTCTGGAAGTCCTGGATGCCTTTCTTTCGTGGCTGGTGCGGCTGCTGGACTGCTGCTGGCTGAGCCACTACTCTCTCCACTGCTGTCACTGCCAGCTCAATGCCTCGAGTGAGCTCTGTCGTCTGCCTCTGCTGCTGAGTCTGCTGACCCTCCATGTACTGCCTGAAGAAGGCTAGTAGCTGCACTGCGTCAACTGTCCCTGCAGGTGGCTGCTGGTAAGGATCCTCTGGGAAAATTGGGTCCTGCCTCCGAGCCGGTGGATGCATGTTCCCTGCTGCGACTGCCGAGGTCTCAACACGAGCTAAGGTGGCAGGAGCTGCAGTCCTCTGGCCTCGCCGTACTGGCTGGGAGGTAGCAGTCCCCTCCACAGCATCCCCATGGATGGTACGCTGCGATCTAGTCTCTACCATCCAGAAGATAGACAAACAAGAGTATCAATTTCTGAAAAAGAAGCGAAACAACAAAGGCGGACAATTATAATTCAAGGATCAGCTGACAAAAGGATTTAGATGGCAATAAAAGAAATTTTCCTAAAGTGATTGAGTATCTTAAAATTAATGTCCTATATCCTATAGCAGGCTGTAGTGACACTCTAGTTCGAGCACCACTACACTTCTAGTCTAGACCTGCATGGGCCACCACTAAAAACGTGTTACGACCCGCACCCTAGAGTAAGGGCACGAGGCGTGGATACGACCAGCCTACGCCGCAGTGTCAACGGTAGAACGTTGTCCTAGGTCACAACATCTAACAGTATATATCTAAACAGTTTATACTCCCCGAATGGGGGTGATATAGCAATAATAAACTCAATCACAACTAAGGAAGAGATAGTACGATATGAACAGAACTCAAGGAAATGAAATAGATAAAACAGTAGTCTAAGATAATCCCAGCAATACAAGGTCTCAGATAAAAGAATATAAACAAAACTGATCTCCAAAATAGAGTCTAACTAGAACATGTCTCAAAACTACATAAAATAAGATAAGCCTAACTAGTCTAGTCTAGGCAGTCGGGGTGATCTCCTCAGCTAGAGCTGGGTCCTCCTGAGGGTCCAGCTCGCAGGTGTCATCTAAGGATGCCCCGTAGTAAGTGTCCAGGCAAGCCTCCTCCTCGTCCTCTGTAATATTTTCAACAGGTCCAGTCAGGACAAGAGCGAGCACAGTACATCTCAACAGATCATAGCAGGTTAGAAAACATATAACATGCAGTAAAGTAAGATACGAGTACTGAAGAATGGCAGTATGTAAACAGGAAGAGCGGTAATAGAAATATCTACTATACATAGAGAACTAGCAGTGACTAGTGAGTCAGAGTACGACATGAACATGTAAATGGGCTAGGAGATTCTGATACTACACTACGGAAGTGATTCTGATACTACACTGTTTGGCTAGTATTGACATGTCCACTTATACTCCCCCGTACCCCCAATCAATACACAAGGATCCAGCCAGGTTATGTTATATGATTCCATGCAAGGCCCCGTAGGGTGATACATGGATGCCCATAAATGGGTGATTCTGGGGGTTACCCAACAGTGTAAGATTCTAGGAAGACTCTACGATCATAAAAGTATATGTCGTAAGTGATCAAAGAACCAAGAAGCATAGTGATACGCCATGTAAGTGAAACACACAGAACACGAAGTACCCGATGCTCCATAAGGATAACATCTCAAGAAAGGATCCATATAGTACCAATTCGTGTGACCGTCGTGACAGTACAAGTAAAGTAATCTACTGCAGAAAATAATTCTAAGCAAGATATAAAATGATCAGAGAATGTACTCGCCTGTATCTGAGTGTCCAAAATGAAATGTACTGTCCAAGGAGTGGTGTCTGGCTCCTAATCAGAACAGCACAAGTCACAACAAGTCCAGAATAGTAATATGGAGTCCTACTATGCATTCTACATGATTCTAAATCAATCTAGGCCAAAGTCAACTCTTGGTCAACTTTGGTCAACCCTAGAAGTCAACTAGGTCAACCTTGTCTAAACTAGGCTAAACTCAACTAGCTAGGTCTAATAAGTCATGCTAGGCTCTAACAAGGCTATACTAGACTACACACAACATTTCAAGCACTCATACACCTATGCATATACAACACTATATATATATATATACAATTATTTATTAACACTATGCATTCTAGGCTAAATACTATATGTATATACATATAGGCATACACCACACAATTATACATGTCTACATGTTGCACATAAAGTATTTTACACCACAAAGAGGCATTCCTATCTAAAGGTGCTTAACATGTGCATATAGAGAGAATGTGTGTAGTGTGACACACAGGAAAATAGTGTCAAGTGTAATGTGTATGTGCATTGTGTGTGCAGGAATTTACAAGGCAGTAAAATAAGTGAATAACTAAAACCATGGTGAACATGTATCAAAACAGGGATCACACAGATTTCTTAGGACTAGAAAACAGTGGAGAAGAGCAACCATGTGTGTGTGAAATGAAGCAATGTGAAATCATAACAGTGTACAGGAAATCAAATCAGTGAAGAGTGGACAATGGGCGTCTGTGTACTCAGGAAATCAGGAAGATGTTGGCAGGAATTAATAAACAGTGAAAGGATGTGTCAAAGTGTTCAGAAAATGACAGTGCAAGGGTGTGTACAGGAAAATAACCAACAATGTGTAAGTGTTCAACAGGAATGTCAAGATCCTGGAAATCAAGCTACACAGGAAAACTAATCAACAGTAAAGAAGAAGGGAACAATCCAATACAATCAAAACTGGAAATCAGTTTAACCAATCTCAGGTTTTGAATCACAGGGAAAACTCAGGAATAGGCACAGAATCAACTCATGTTACATCTCACAAATGAAAAAGAAGTCAACATTGAACACTCACTGCATTCTCAGGTTTACACCCACATGTGAAATGAAGTCACAGTTAACACATCAGTTTATCCTCTGGTTAAACCAACTGGAACATTAGGATTCAGCATTTAAATAGTAAATTAGCCAACCTCAAGTTAATGCAAAGAACAACAAAACTGGAACTTCATCAAAGCACAACCCAAAACCTATCAATTCAAACTAATCTCTCACTAATCAACACCAAATTTCAACCACAGCTAGGCAGCATATAGGAGAACAGGTTTGGGCTTTAAAAACATGAATTTAACAATGATTTTTCAGGTTAAACATCAACCAATATTCAATGTGAAATCTGGAAACAAAGGGGCTGATACCAAGTTTCAAAAAAATAGGGAAAAGGCAATTTAATAATGAAATTGATTAAAAATATAATTACAGAGGTTGGTAACATATAATTATAACTAGTGCATGCTACACAAGTTGTTTGTGTCCATGAAATTGGACACAAACGTGTCCACACAAAACAGTGCACAAGATAGTGCACAATGTGCTGCGTCCTCGTGCACGTGTGCACGAGTCTCGTGTGCACGAAACGACACGAACTGGGTCGAGTCCCTTTGCAGGGTGGTTCGCCTAGGGAATGACTTCGTGTCTAGGTGTCTGCATTGAGTCAAAACATCCCCGTGTCCAAGATATAATTGCGTATCAGAGCCCGATACAACCGACTGAACTGTCAGTCCAAACCCAGTGCGGACTGGAGAACGTATCCGACACGACACGAAAGCATCTCCAACTTGGAGGGCCTCGTGTCAGTCATTGCCCCATGGCCCACGCCAAGTGGTATGACCTGAGTCGCCGTGTCCAGTGAGTTGTGGCCCCCGAGTGGCAGGGGAAGTGAACCAGTCCCGAGCCAGTGCACGCATTCGTGTCCAGGCCGATTTGCACCCGACACAGACACAAACACAAAACGACCATGGTTCCTTCACAAAAATCAATGAGCACACATAGATCTACATTCCTATTCAAATAGAATTTAAAAACAGCAAAGTTGATCTCTCAGAGGCATTCTGTCGAACACCCTACACACATGACTGATACGTGTCCGATACGGACATGAAACGAACTCGAACCCTAGGTTTAGCCTATCCTACAGTTGGGGTAGGGCTAGGGCCTTCCTAAAATGCAAACCAAGAAGAAAATCATGGGTTAGAATTGGTTTTACCTATTGATGAACAATGGGTGGAAAAGTCCTCAAATAAAAAGAACTCCTCAAGCCTCCAAGTCCCACAAATTGTTTCTTCCTGCAACCAATTTATTCCAGCAGCAAGAGGATGAATTTTAGGTCCTAATGAAATTAGTTTGGGAAAGAAAGGATTTAAAATGGATTTTTAATAAATTTTGGAAGATGGGACTCACCTCTTTCCTTAGAACTTTTGAAAGAACCTTAAAAGAGGCTAGCCCTAAAAACTAGGAGGAATTAAATAGGGGGAATCCCTAGGTTAAACCTAGTTGGTCAGCCATGTTGGGTTTGGGTGGGGTTTGAGCTAGGTTTAGCTAGTCCAATCAAGTTTAGTCACAAAATGACTTGTGAAACCACAAGCCATTTATCAAAACACTTGATTCCTAAATTCCTAATTAATATTCTAATGATTCAATAACTACTAACTTAAGTCATACTAGGTTAGACTAGGGTCACTTGACCTAACCAAGCCCAACTAACTAGGGTTAGCTCCTAGGTTGGTCTACATGAGTCAAAACTAGTCAAAAACCAAACTAGTCCAATTAAATCCAAAATAATTCCTAAAAATTCCCATAAATTCTAATTAATACTAATAATTTTAAATTACCCCAAAAGTGACAAATTTACCCTCAAACTAGAAATGTGGTAGTGACAAGTAATCTTTCCCCCGAAGGATAGAAGTCTCCCTCTCCATCCCGAGATCCTTCTATCGAATTTCTCAATCATATTGAAGAAGTATTCCTGTTTAGCTCTGCCTTTAAAGAGAGGCACCCCAGATAATGGATCGGCAGATGCGTGATTGAGAAACCCGTCCTCGTAGCAATCTCCACTGTCCGGACGGACATGTGATCCTTCTTGGAGACAATGAGCACCGATTTACTCATATTTATCTCCTGATCCGAGGTGATCGAGTAGTCCTGAAGCGTCTTCAGAAGAGTGTCGATACTGTCGATACCCTCGTTGAGGAATATGAGGCTGTCGTCCGCATAGAATAGGTGGAATATGGGAAGACTATCTCTACGCCCAGAGAAGCACTTGATGTGGCCATGAAGGCAAATATTAGAAATTTTTCTGCTGGGGACATCATGAGCTATAATAAATTAGGCAGGGGAAATGGGGTCACCCTGTCTCAGACCTCTAGCAGAGTGGAAGCATCCTCCCGTTTTACAGTTGATGCAGACAGAATACCAGCAGTTAGATATATTTTTGAAGACGTTCAAAATCCATGTTTGGCATAATCCGAATTGGCGCATGACCCGGATCAGGAACCTCCAGCTGACCTTGTCATAAACTTTATACATGTCGAGCTTAATCGCCACATTACCGCCGGTGATGTTGTTGTCAATGGTCCCAATGACTTCGTGCGCCAGTAATATTTTCATAAATGCTACGGCCTCTGATGAAACCTGATTGCTCCCTGAATATATAATGAATGGGAGGACTACCGCAAGTCTTTCCGTCAAAATTTTGGAAAGTGACTGAAACTCACTAACTATATAAATGAATGTGGAGACACTTAGGTATATATATATACAAATGACTGAAACTCACTAACTACTGCTCTTTACTTTACTGAGTTCTTTATTTTGTCTGAGTCGTTGTTTGATTGAAGAGGATTTGTCGGATTGGGAATGCAGAGCTCATTTCTGTTCGTGTTAACCTCTGCGAAACCATCCTTAAGTTCACAATCATCCTCTCTTGGTCTGAGCGGAGCGCCTACCGGTGGCCAGTTTTCAGTCCTCTACTTTGCCATATTCTTATTGGCGGTTGCGGCAGGAGGGTCCCGTCTCAGCTCGGCCACGTTCGGTGCCAGCCAAGTGGATACCTCTGAGGGACAAGCCTCTTTCTTCAACTGGTTCAGCATGACCTCCTACACCGCGCTCATCGTCGGCATGACAGCCATCGTCTACGTCGAGGACAACGTCGGCTGGCTCATCGGCTTCAGCCTCTGTGCAGGTGCCTCTGCAGTGGGCGTACTCTTATTCCACCTGGGGAGGCCCTACTACCGCCATTCCGAGTGTCGGGAGAACCCATTTCTGACCTTGTTGCGATCTATCGGAAGAAAATTATGGAGGAAGACCCAAACAACTTATGAAAGCGTTAGCCATTACCATAGGCTTGACGCTGCAGGTTCGGAGTCCCGGCCGCCTCAATTCGAAAGGTACATATATACAAAACTGCCAACTGCCTACACAACAATTGCATGCTATACAACAAGAATTGTAATTAGAAATCACTATATATTATTGCTCCACCAAAGTTTTGTGACAATTACGCTTGCAGTTCAATCGATCAGCATCGGTTAACTGAAACGGAGGAAGATGAAATCCTAAGCAGCATCATCCTACTTCTGCCGCTGCTGTCGACCATCGTCCCCGTCGGCCTTCTTAGCAATATCCAGAGCAGCCTGATCATACTTCAGGCCATGGTCATGGACTGCCACTTGGGCCCCAACTTCCTCATCCCAGCGGCCTCCACCGCCACCTTCACCCATGCCGCTTTTGTTGTTTCCATCCCTTTTCTCGAAGGAATTGTCTACAAGAGATGGCATATATCACCCCTCCAGCGCATAGGGATCAGCCACGTCCTGGCGATCCTCTCCTTCGCATGCACGGCCATCATCGAGTCCATAAGATTGGCATCACTGGATGGTCCTGGCGGAGCCATGTCGGTCCTGTGGCTAGTGCCCCCTCTGTTGCTTATGGGGTTAGCAGAGGCATTCGCAGTCCCGTCGCAGTTATTGTTCTACTTCCAGGAGTTCCCCGAGTCGTTGAGAAACTCGTCGGCTGGTGTGACTGCGCTGATGACTGGAATCGGATGTTATCTGAGTACCACCGTCGTCGCGGCGATTCGGAGAGATACTAATTGGTGGCAGGATGATACAGACCAGTCAAGATTGGACAATGTGTACTGGCTGATGGCTGCCCTAATGCTGCTCGACTTTGGTTTCTTCTTGTTATGTGCAGTTGTATACAAGAGTAGAGGGAAAACAAATATTTGAATTTTTCTAATCGACAAATTATTGTCTGCTGTCACTCTATGGCCTTTACGAGAGTGTATGGTTATTTGAAAGTGCAAGTATCAAAGTGGTGGATACACGTTTTATGTATCTATAACTTTTGAAGTTTACAATAAATTTTGATGCTTAAACCTTAAAAATTGGAAGTGGATAAATAAGAAGTTCCCTTGTTTGATTGATGCAATAAAGTAGAAGTGAAGAAGAAATATGGTGACCTGAATAATCTTGGTTAACCATGGTTAACTCCCAACTCTTGTTCTTCTTTTACATCTATTATTATTATTATTATTATTATTATTATTATTATTATTATTATTGTTGTTGTTGTTGTTGTTGTTGTTGATAATTATTATTGTTATTATTACAAATAATTATTTTCTTTTACATTTACTACTATTATTAGTTTCATTATTAATTTACTATTAAAACCCCTAAACCTTCCCCAATAAAAACAACACCACAGTCAACAACAACACATGTCATCACCATCGCTACCGTTCTCTAGGGGTGAGCATTCGGTTAATTTGGTTCCAACCGAACCGAATAACCGAAAACTGAATCGAAATGGTCCATAACTGAATCAAATCGAACCAAATTAAATTGGTTTGATTTTCGGTTTATTTGCACTTTTTTGTTTATATATATATATATATATATATATATATATATATATATATATATATATATATGTGTGTGTGTATATATATAACCAGGTAAATAGTTTCTGGAATCGCTCCCACTGGGATTCGAACTCCTGACCCACTCGGGCCACATGCATCTCTCTTAACCACTAGACTAGAGGTCATCTGATATATATATATATATATATATATATATATATATATATATATATATAAACTAAATTTTTTTATTCGGTTTTCGATTTTGGACCGAAATCGAAATTCAAAATCGAAACGGAAACCGAATAATTAGTATTTTCAAAATCAAAATAATTTTTTTTAAATCGAATCAAATAAAATAATTTTTTTTAACCGAACCGAATATCTATTTGATTCAGTATTCGGTTCGGTTTTGTTCGATTCGATTTTCCGTCCAAAACCGAATAATGCTCACCCCAACCATTCTTCTCTCTCCTCTCTACTGCTTGGGACGACCGCTCACCGCCGCCACCATTACTGTATTACTAGACTGCCGATTAACCTTAGAGAAGGGAGGTGTCTCTTTTAGTTCCCTTACAAGTAGATTTAACACGTCGTCTTTTTTCAAGTGGTGAGTCATTGATAATCTGGCGAGTAGAATAAAAACACTTCCCAGCTGATCGTAGTTGAACCATTGGGGTGCCTTTTATGGAGGAGAGTCTCGAGTCATGATCAGTGAATGACATATCCAACCAAACGTCAATATATGGTGATAATGATGATCCATATATACATCGACTATATCAAGGTGTTCGTGGGCCGGGCCGGCCCGCGGTCCGAAAACCGGCGGTTCAGACTGGGCTCTGACCGGACCCGAACCGGACCGAGCAACCAAGCGGGCCTGGCCTAGCCCGGCCCGGTTTGATATGGATGGGCCCAACCCGGCCCAGTGAACCAGACCAGAGGGTAGTCGGACCGGGCCGGAGCGGTCCACGGGCCGGGCCAGGCTCCGGTTTAGTGCGGGCCGGTTCAGCCGGGCTGAACCGGGCCGGCTCGGTTCAGTTTTTTTTTTTATTTTATTTCTATTGTTTTTGTTTATGTTTTTTTTGGTTAAATTATTTTGAAAAAATGTTTGTAATGTAATTTTAAAAGAAACGTTTGTAAGAGTTGAAAAATAAAAAAAATATTTCTCCCTCTTCCTTTATCCGGGCTTGGGACCGGCAATGCTTGCTTGGCATAGGCGGAGTTAGAAAATTTTTTTTTTTTAATTTAGAAATAAAAATTAGTTTTTGAAATTTAAAATTTTGAAAGTATAAGTTAAAATTTTGAAATTTTGTAAGTTATAATTTAAAATTGTAATTTTGAAAGTATAAGTTAAAAATTAAAAAGTATAAGTTAAAAATTTGAAATTGTGTAAGTTATAATTTAAAATTTAAATTTTGAAAGTATAAGTTAAAAATTAAAAAGTATAAGTTAAAATTTTAAAATTTGTAAATTTGTAAAAAAATTGTAAAAAAATTGTAAAAAATTAAATGTACATACCTTACACCGTAGCCTCATTCTTGTTCGCCTTCATGCACCGAAAGCGATTCCAAGTCCAGCTCGTTAACATCAAGACCTTCATGGTTTTGGGTTCTTCTCTCGGCTTTAATCCAATCTTGTACGCACACTATTGCTTCCAAGATATCGGGCTTCAAGTGGCCCCTCTTTCTGCTCAACATCCTTGATCCTGCACTAAAACAGGACTCCGATGCTACCGTGACACCGGGACCATTAGTAGATCACGTGCTATGGTAGAAAGAACAGGAAATCTCTTGTCGTGTCTCTTCCACCATTCTAAAACGGCGAAGTGATCTGGAGTCTCTTCTTCGTCTTCATAAGAACTAAGGTACATAGACAACTCTTGAGTAGGTTGGGAAGATTGCTTTTGTTTCTTCCTTTGTAGTATGCGACCGGCTGTTGATAGTTAGACGCCAAGCCGGAGCTACTACTAGCCCCCCTCCCCCCCCCCCCCCCCGAGTTGGTCGGGTCGACACTGCATTTTCTTCGTACAGTATAACTAACCTGTCCAACGCAAGTTTAACATCTACTTTCATGTCAGTAACATCTATATCCATATATTCTCCAAATTCATCTAATAAAGCCTCTACGCCATCCAATTTGATTGTAGGATCAAATGTGAAAGTCAAACAATATAAAAGAGGTACTTCACCCCAATATTTTTTGAATTTGGCTTCCATATTTCTCACCACATATTCAAAATTTAGAAAATCTCTATATCTAGAAAATAAATAAGAAATGTTACAAAGTTCACGTAAAGCAAAGCAAGATATGGGATAATAAACACCAGAAAGAATACATGTAGCATTGTAAAAAAATTCTAAAAATTCACAAACACTTTCAGCTACTACCCAATCATCAGCAGTAACTTGAAAGTCAAATGTGAGATCCGCATTACAATAATACGTAATAGCATCCTTAAAAAGAATTGCAGATTTCAACATCAAGTAGGTTGAGTTCCACCTATGTGGTATATCCTTCACAAATCTTCTAAAAGTAATACCAAAATATGCGCATGTGCATGCAAAACTTTGTTGTCTACTTGGAGACGTGTTCAAAGTGTGCAAGCATTGTCGCAGAGTGTCTAAATGGCGACCAAAAAATTCTAAACATTCTTTAACAACTAAGTTAATAATATGGCAAGCACACCTAACATGCAAAAGTCTACCTTCTAAAATAGGCTAAAAAATCAATGACAAAGAAGACATAGCAGCTATTGTTTGAAGCATTATCCAAAGAGACAGAAAAATTTTTGTGGTGAATATCATATTCACGCACGTGTTTTGAAATGGCACTTGAAATTACAGCACTCGTGTGCGGATATTCTATAATTTTAAGACAAATGATGCATTTTTGCAACATCCATTGTGCATCTATATAGTGTGCAGTAATACAAATGTAAGCATAACTTTGCTTACTAGTCCAAATATCAGAAGTAATAGACAACTTACTAAAATTTTGTAAAACCGCTTTCAAAGCGGCTCTCTGCTCCTTAAAAAGACGAATAGCCTCATTTCGAGCTTGTTGTCTACTAACTCTAGTAAAGAAGGGGTTTAGAGACAATGTTGCATAATCGCGTAAAGATTCACTTTCACCCGAAGTGAAAGGAAGTTCATCACGAATAATATATTTAGTTAATTCCGTTTTATGACGCGCAGCTGAGTAAGTAAAGTTATCCATTGAAGAACCATTGGCACCTCCAAAGCTTATTTGGGTTTGGGACGTTTGAAGTGTGTCCTTTCCGTAGCAAGTGTCGTAGTGTCTGGATATGGTCCTGGTGCCACCGCCCTTCTTCCATGCATACTGGTTCAAACATTTCTTGTATTGCGTCTTGTACGGTATTGGTTCACCCTTGGCATCTAAAACAAGCGAACCATCATGATTAGTTTCATAAATCAAAGTAAAAAAATTTCAATACTTAGACATTTTTCTCTTTTCAGGAAGTTGTGTAGAACTAGCGACTTCCGGAGGAGATGGAAGGCACCCCTCCGGATTGGTTGCTATTTGCTCAGGTGGATTTTGAGTTCCCTCAAAAAAGAATTAAAAATTTCGTAAGTCTATCCAGCAAGATTAGGTGGATTTGAACCTTCACCAGCCATTTATAAAAAAAGTACAAATTTAGAAAATAAAATAAATTAAAACTTTGTTAGAAGAAAGGAAGGGATTGGGAGGGAGATCGGAAAGCCGTAGAGCGCCAGAATGGGGTTGAGAGGGAGATCGGGAAGCCGTAGAGCACCGGGGAGGCTTGAAATTTTTTTTCTTAGATTACTTAGAAGTAGAGAATTGTAGAGAAGTGTTTGGAATGGGTTGTGTTTGAGAAATGAGATTTTTTGCCTATTTATCGAAATTTTTTAGGGTTATTTTGGTCATTTTGGTCCAAAAATGACCAAAATGTCCCTCCCAACGTCTATATAACGGATACGTTTGGGGGAATTTTGGTAAAAGCCCCCCCTAACGTTCAGATTTTTTTTTTAAAAAAAAAGTTGAACCGGCCGATTTCGGACCAGTTTTCGGGCCGGTCCAACCAGGCCAGGCCACGGGCCGGGCCAGTGGGCCGATTTAAAAAAAAAATCACCGGGCCGGGCCTGTCTCTGGCAGGACGGGGGAGGCCGTACCCGAACCGTGTGGGGTGGGGAGGCAGGCCGTGCCGGGCCTGGCATCGGGCCAGGCCGGGCTGCCTGTAGTCGGGCTTCCGTGCGGGCCGGACCGGGCTTCGGGCCACCCGGCCCACAATGCACCTTGCTATATATAGCAGAATTGAAGAGTCAATATAGAGATGGCCACGTTGATGATTAATGACAGGTGAAAGTTCTAGGCCTTGTTGGAGATTCATATTTCTTTCTATATTTCTAGAGGGTGGATTTGATATCTATAACAATTATGATATTTGACTTCCAAAATATTTGGGTAATGTCATCTCCCATTATGTGGCATCTGACACGACAGATGAAATAACAGCTGACATGGCAAATTTTAACCCAAAAAATTAATTACCCAATTTTTTAATGTTAATGTTAATGTTAATATTAATATTAATATTAATGTTAATATTACTATTAATGTTAATATTAATGTGAATATTAATATTAATTTTAATTTAATGTTAATTATCATGTTAATTTATTAATTTACTATTAATTTTATTGTTAAATTGTGCCATATTAGCTGTCATGTCAGCAATCATGTCATCTGCCACATAATAGAAGATGATATCACCCAAATTTTTTGGGAGTCAAATAGCATTTTTGTATCTATAATATGGGCATCTACTAATGCATATTTAGTTCTCAATTTTTTGTGAAATTTAAATTAATAGCCTCATTGGTAAGAATATCCTTTTCCTCGATACTCTGTTTGATTTTATGGAGGAGAGTAAGATTACTGAGAGTAAGATTAGTAAAAGCTAATTTATTGTTGGTTCCTAAGGAGTAGAGATCTAAAGAATGGAGACATCCAAAGAAGACAGAGATATATGCAAGGCACAATGTCTGCTCTCTATCCAACATCAAAAGAGGACTGAGATTTCGCAAGACAAAAGTCTGCTATCAAGTCGAGTCAAATGAAGCACAAGATTAGGTTACAAACTAACTTTCAAAAAAAGAAGAAGTAAAATACAATAATAAACTCAAAAGTGTTCTTCTCTTTAGGATTTAGACATACAACGATATAAGTTATTCCGAACACGCCGCCTAACAGCGCCGAGAGCAAACATTACACGTGCACCAAGCCGTATAGCGTCTGCCGTATAGTGTTAGTGTCACGACATGCACCCGTTTTTTTTTAAAAACGGATACGAGACGTGTCCAAGCCAGCCTACGCCGCAGTGTCGGCGGTAGAACGCTGTCACGGCCATGAAGATCAAAATCACAAATAATGCTCATTCACATAATTAATTTAACTTACAATGATCACAAGTTTTACATCTGTAGAAAAATATAAACTTGTACAAATAAATGAATGACTACAACTCAACTATCTATCTAGTCTCTAGGCTTTTGTCTGCAAGTATTTCCGTCACTCCCCAAGCTAAGTGAATTCACGGCTAACCTGAAAATATTGGTTTCCAGTCAGGAATGGAACGAGCACAATTCACTGAATGCAATTTCAAATAAAGAAAATGACTATAAAACAAAGGTTAGACATCAATCATGAGTTTTGAAATTAAACAGTAAATACGGAAAACTAATATCAATAAATAGACACAAAATACTTTCCCCAACTGTTAGAAGTACCTTTGATATGTGATCGGTCTCGGGACAATTATACGACACGGTCTACATGGTCTAAAGTTACACGGTCTAAAGTTACACGGTCTACAATTACACGGTCTACAGTTACACGGTCTACAAAAAATATTACAGTAAAGAAACATTGTCTACAAAATAATAATCACGATCTACACAGTTTAAATGCAGTAATAATCACGGTCTACACTGTCTACTTTGTAATAAATAAATCACTGTCTACAAGAAATAAATAAATCACTGTCTACACTATCTACAAGAAATAAATGCAACACGGTCTAAGGTCAGATCACACATCCTTGGTACTTCTCATTCCCGACTCAACAATTTATAATAGAAAATAATCACATAACCAATGGCCAATCAATGAAATATAGTGAAAATCAATATCGAAATGCAGACAATAAACTCTACTCGCCTGTGGTCCTCTGCTGGTGAAACCGACA
The DNA here is from genome assembly GCA_029216955.1 of Iris pallida. Classification (NCBI taxonomy): domain Eukaryota; kingdom Viridiplantae; phylum Streptophyta; class Magnoliopsida; order Asparagales; family Iridaceae; genus Iris; species Iris pallida. Next base: position 15,448,714 of record JANAVB010036419.1, on the reverse strand, counting down.
GTCTGAACTACTCAATGTGCCACAATAGTCAAGACCCGTACAACAGTCCCCGAAAGCTGAAATAAACATCACCAATGTTCTCAGAATAGTCAAATTAGCTAGGATTGCCTGTCCTTAAGTCCAATTCTAGACACAGGGGCAAAACGGTAATTTTGGGTCAAAACGGTGTCCGCCGTTGGACCCGCTTTGCACCGAAAAGCATGTCAGAGTCAACGGTCTCTAAAGTCGTCAAACTACATGTCTATGGATCAAGTTTTTCGATACGAACCCAACCGTATGTCCAAAGTTGGATTCCGGCGGGCCGTGCACAAAATCGCCCGTTGAGTGGAACCGCGGGGCCCGCAAAGCGGTGATTTTATCAACGGTCTCAGAATTGGACCAAACTTGGCATACAGGACCAAAAAAATGATACAGTCCTATTGGCGCAAGTTTCGTCTCGATCTGACGAACATGCACAAAGTAATTGAGAAATTTGCAACGTGTACGATACGGTGAATTTTGACG
>JANAVB010036419.1:15440710-15445710 GCA_029216955.1 Iris pallida | reverse complement strand
CAAATTTTAATTTCTCAAAAATATTTCTATGACCTTCTCTAGTCATTTGGTATTTACAAAATCTCGAGGACTTCTACCCACCTTTGGTCACACTACTCCCTTGGAACACAGGTCACTAAAATCATATAATCTTCTAACTAGTGACTAATAGTTCTACCAAAAATATCTAGGACATATGGTATCTATAATCTCTCACATCTATAAACAACCAAACATTCAATAGTCAAGCAGTATTATACTATAATTTAAGAATTTCTAATAAACCCTAGACAGCACGATCATTCGTCACCTCGGAATAGGAAGGGACGAGGATTAATGGTACAAAAAGGCAAGGGAGAATAACCGAGAACGAATACGAAGTTTCAAAGACGGTAGAGAAATTTCTAATGATACAGGTAGAAAAAAGTTTACGAACCATTTACCTATTTGCTAGATTAAGCGACTCTAGTCTAGTCACTTGCTACATCGAAGGACCCTTCGCTCTTAGAGGGCTCGCAATCCATGTAATACAGAAATTTCGTTCTCGAAATTCTAATTCTAGTAAGATTCCATAACGGAACGGAATTTGAGAAATCAAAATTGTGGTCTTAATGGGTTCTCTATTTGGGCATCAGTCATTGGTTGGATGAACATTGGGTTTCAATCCATATGGACTAGACAAGATCCTGATGATAAAACTATTCCTACCAGATTAGGGTATTCTAGAATAGGTTTCTACCTAAGAGATTGAGCTAGTTGCTAGTCAGGTTGGTTAGCTAGGTCCCTAAAGCTCAAAATGTGCCTTCAGTGACTTTCTGTTTAAGGAGCACATGAGACCTCAATTGGGTGGCACACTAGTGGCATGTGCATAGTGTGCTTCGAGCAGACCACAACCATATATTGGGTCGAAGGAATTACGTCGAAATTGAGGCTCTAATGGAAGTCGGGGAGTGTACCGACATTATGGTAAGGGTTATAACTAGTCCTTTTTACCTGAAAGTCGTACCATAAAAAATGGAGTACAAAGGGATGGGTTTGAGTGGGACATGCTATACCTAGATGAAGGTGGACTCGTCTAGATCTTGCATATGAAATTTGTTGGAAGGTAACAGCTGGTCTCGTGCTCCGGATATTAATGACACGACCGGGGACACAAAATGATCTAAAAGAAATGTGGGAGTCCAAGGACACTAATCATTATCCTAAAGGAAGTTATTCTAATCACTCGGCAATCCTGGTATATCCTAAAAATTTTAGAGGGCTTACAGTCTACCCACCTTAAAATAGGACATAGTCTTCAGAATATTGAGGTTAGAGGGTTCCCAAAGTCCGGATACTGTACCTCGACTCTTTGTTAATAGGGAATAAGGCACGGCGTAACGAATATACGGTAGATATAGTCAAGTCAAGGATCGTTCCTCAATAAATAGAAAACAAGTGTGTAAAATGACACATGGTCGATAAAATAGAATGATATACTTGACCACAGTATACATGAGTTGTAGTGATCATGCATTGCTGTTGACAACTGGTAGATCATAATATGACAGGGTATTTAAGCTATGGTATTGGCTAAGCTAGTGACTGTGGTGTTCCAACACTAGTTGGTTCTTAATAATAAATTTACATAACTAGAGAAATATTTATTGGAAACCAATCTCGGGATGAGTGTCACGGTAAATGATTACCCTATTGTCCACTCATCTCATGTCTAACTGTGGGCTTCGGTCGAGGAAGGGTTGGTTCAAGGCTTAAGGGTTGCTAGTTAAGGCAAGCTTCCAGCAATAGTTAGAGACTCACAACATTTAGTTTCTTGAGAATAGATAGTCTCCTAGGTTGGCGTTCTGACTAAAGGTAAAACCCTAATCATTCTCAAATTCAGATAGCTCGAAAGTCTCAATAGTAGTTTGAGGGTCGATGGGAGAACGAATAACTCAATCACATGACTGGCCAATGGTAGCTACACTTGTGCCTACCATTATCATAGCCATGGGAATACTCTGTATCTCTCTACCATCACGAGCTTTCGTCTTTCCAAATCGGTGAAGGACAAAAACAATAAAGAATTCAAGGGAGATGTTACTGAATACAAGGTCGTGATTCAAGGGCGAACATATAATTCAAGAGGAATTGTCAATGCAGTCGCGAATGAGATCCTAGATACCTCTACATCTCAATCCACGTAGGATAATTAAATAAAGTATGAACCAAATGCATCATGGTTGATCAGACCATAATACACTGATTCTGATTAGACAATATATTAGCAGGCGTCCCCACTAAACATATGTCTTGAATCAAGCTCGAGAACAGAGTGAGCTTGCAAAACTAGGCTGTAGTAGCAGCATTGGTCAAGATAGTCGAAATACAAGTATGCGAGATTTTTGAAAGAATACACAATTAGTTCGAGTTTTGCGAGAATCAAACCTTACCCGGTGTTCTTGCTTATACGATCTTCCTACTATCTTCTTATCTACAAGGACTTGGTCGACTAATGGGTTATGGACATTCTAACTTCCATATTCTAGGTAAACCTATTAGTGTCAGTCAATTACCTCGTCAATAGATCACAAGGACCATGGAATGCTAGGTCAGGAGACACGCTACCCAATCTCACAGAACTTCCACTTCTATTGGCTTCGAATTTTATAGAACATACAGGGCACTGTCCTATCCTTTATGGTATCCCAAACTTGTAATCATGTTTGAAGTCATTTCACCGCGGATTACGCCACGCCCATATACTCTGGCTGTGGTAAACCCTTGGTTTCGTAACTCAACATGATACAAAATCGAACACTTCTTAACTCTATACAATATTGGCTCAAGGGTATCTACGATCAAGAGAGGACTACTGGCCATAGTTTTGGCAATATCCCATCACCTATATTTTTCTAAACTAATTTCACCTCTAGGGGTTATGTCTCGCCAGTGCGCTGCTGGCTGCAGTGTATCCATAGTCTCCAAAATTCAATTAAATGGCGACAGTGCGCTGCTGTCCTGCCATTATGAGTTAACTAATATTCCTTTAACTATATCTGTAAAATTTCCCGAGCTTCTAGAGATTCAAACAAGTCGACTATGAAATAAAGCGTAAGTATCTATCAGTTATAATCCTTAGAATAAAAGATGAACATGGAGGAAATAACTGAAGACAAAAGAAATACAACCATTCTAACTCTTCCATGTGTATTTAAGCCTTTGAGGGACAAACTTGAATCGAAACTAACTCGAGGCCCGTATATGGATAACAAAATCAGAACTTTATAAAATAATGATTCTTAGGGCCACTAGCAATTATATAGATAATTCAGTTAGGATATGGGGATGATATCTAAGAGGCAAGAAGGATGAATTGAACAATTCATCAAGGTTAGATCATTATTCTAGGAAACTCTGCCTCACTAAGTGAATAATCTATCCACATTGGATCATATCGTCCTATCAAGAGGTAATAGTGTAACTATGGGGATCTGACAAACCATCAACATTAATAACTTCTCATCTAAATTGCATGGCCTAGACTACCCATCGGTAATTTGTATAAGGGACTCCTAGTCCTAGTCATTTAATTAAATTAATCCTTGTTCGTGAATGAGCATGTTCTAGTCGCAGGCTCGCAATAGTACAACTAATTTAAGTACTATCACGAGTTCGCATGATTTGCGAAGACCGACCTCCATGGGCCACCACAAAAACTTGTCACGACCCGTACCCATTTTTTTTAAAAAACGGATACGAGACGTGTCCAAGCCAGCCTACGCCGCAGTGTCGACGGAAGAACGCTGTCACGGCTATGAAGATCAAAATCACAAATAATGCTCATTCACATAACTAATTTAACTTACAATGATCACAAGTTTTACATCTGTAGAAAAATATAAACTTGTACAAATAAATGAATGACTACAACTCAACTATCTATCTAGTCTCTAGGCTTTTGTCTGCAAGTATTCCCGTCACTCCCCAAGCTAAGTGAATCTACGGCTAACCTGAAAATATTGGTTTCCAGTCAGGAATGGAACGAGCACAATTCACTGAATGCAATTTCAAATAAAGAAAATGACTATAAAACAAAGGTTAGACATCAATCATGAGTTTTGAAATTAAACAGTAAATATGGAAAACCAATATCAATAAATAGACACAAAATACTTTTTCCAACTGTTAGAAGTACCTTTGATATGTGATCGGTCTCGGAACAATTATGCGACACGGTCTACACGGTCTAAAGTTACACGGTCTACAATTACACGGTCTACAGTTACACGGTCTACAGAAAATATTGCAGTAAAGAAACACTGTATAATCACGATCTACACAGTTTAAATGCAGTAATAATCACGGTCTACACTGTCTACTTTGTAATAAATAAATCACTACTACACTGTCTACAAGAAATAAATAAATTACTGTCAACACTGTCTAAAAGAAATAAATGCAACACGGTCTACACGGTCTAAGGTCAGATCACACATCCTTGGTACTTCTCATTCCCGACTCAACAATTTATAATAGAAAATAATCACATAACCAATGGCCAATCAATGAAATATAGTAAAAATCAATATCGAAATGTAGACAATAAACTGTACTCGCCTGTGGTCCTCTGCTGGTAAAACCGACAGTCTGAACTACTCAATGTGCCACAATAGTCCCCGAAAGCTGAAATAAACATCACTAATGTTCTCAGAATAGTCAAATTAGCTAGGATTGCCTATCCTTAAGTCCAATTCTGGACACAGGAGCAAAACGGTAATTTTGGGTCAAAACGGTGTCCGCCGTTGGACCCGCTTTGCACCGAAAAGCGTGTCAGAGTCAACGGTCTCTAAAGTCATCAAACTACATGTCTATGGATCCAGTTTTTCGATACGAACCCAACCGTATGTCCAAAGTTGGATTCCGGCGGGCCGTGCACAAAATCGCCCGTTGAGTGGAACCGCGGGGCCTACAAAACGGTAATTTTATCAACGGTCTCAGAATTGGACCAAACTTGGCATACAGGACCAGAAAAATGATAC